>JBANDB010000007.1:60000-62500 GCA_037576215.1 Armillaria gallica
ATCTATTAGTGAGCTGTATACAACACCGGCAGTTCAAAGCCTTGAGAACCATGATCGCTCAAGGTAGGCAAGGAGGGGACAGCGAGGTCCTCAAGCGGGCTCTGCATTCCTTGGAATGCTGGTCCCTTGGTGTCTCTCTTTCCTACCCTTACGGGGGGGCTGTATATCAGCCTTCTCGAGGGCTAGGGAGGAGGGATACTGGGGGTTAGTATTGAAAGGAATGCAGAGAACGCTTAAGGGCCGGCTAGAAGGAAGGGGAGTGCCGGGCGCGCCTCAGCCAACTCAAACATTGACTAAGACGGCCCGGAGGGCCCTTTAGAAAAATTTTTCGGTTTTTAGGTAGAAAAAAATCAAATCTGTGCATTGTTTTCATTCTATGGTGCAAAATTCTAAGTCTAAGCAGTCAATGTAAGGTCAGACAAGGTAACTGAACTGAACTTGGGTCTTGGTACTTGTATCAGCCTTATAGAAAAGCTAAAAACCCGAAATTTTCAGTGTAATCTTCATTTTTATAGAGAACCAAGCTAACTTTTACTTACAACCCGGTCATTCCATACTCTAATAACCCATAGCTGTAGTCTACAGGTGCTTTTCATGTACTAGGATCCATACATACTCAATAGAAACCTGTTTACATGGCTAAAAACCGAAATCTTCGAATTTCTCAACAACCAATAGACCTACCACCCTCAACCAAGTCATCCCCATAGTCTACTAAGTCATATCTGTAAGCTACAAGTGGTTTCATAGCTATAGGATCAATATTCACCACCCTTCATGATGTGCTCCTCCCCCAAAAAATCAAAAACACTCAAATCCGACTCAGGAACCACCCAAACCACCCCAAAATGACATTTGACAAACTTCACTAATGACCCCCTCCCCTCCCCCCGGTCCACACCACCCCAACAGCCCTCAAATGACCAAAAATGCGGTTTGAAACATGTAAAAACAGGTCAGAAAGTCCCCCAACCCATCCTACCTCGGCAGAATGCCTCCCCAGTAACCTCCAGCCTTACCCCTCCTTAGCTTTCCTTACAAAAATGCGCTCAAAGTAACCCCCACCCTATCTTTCCTTACCAAAATGCGCCCAAAGTAACCCCCAGTCTTACCCCTCCTTACCATTCCTTACAAAAATGCGTTCTCAGTAAGCCCCACCCTACCATACCTACCAAAATGCGCCCAAAGTAACCCCCCCAGCCTTACCCCTCCTTACCTTTCCTTACAAAAATGCGCTCTCAGTATCCCCCCTTACCGTACCCTACCAAAATGCACCTCCAGTAAGCACCAGCCTTACCCCTCCTTAGCTTTCCTTACAAAAGTGCGCTCAAAGTAACCCCCCCCTTAGCTTTCCTTAGCTTTGCTTAGTTTGCACCCAGCGAGGCGCTCAAATTTGAAGTTAAAACGACAGTCGCGTTTTAGTGGACAGGGAGCTTCACGCCTCATGCAATTTCGGGTATTTTTCGGTGTTAGTGTGGGGTACCCCCCTTATATGGGAGAACGGTGAAAGGGTCAAGCAAGCAAACTGTTATAGGATGCTAAGCTTGGTCTGAGTAGCTTAGTATCTCGATAGTATGGGTCTTGAACGTCGAACGGGTCGAGCTAGCAAACTGTTACAGTACGCTAAGCTTGGTCTAAGTAAGCTAGTAAGCTCGTTACTATGGGTCTTGAACGTCGAACGGGTCGAGCTAGCAAACTGTTACAGTACGCTAAGCTTGATCTAAGTAAGCTAGTAAGCTCATTATTATGGGTCTTGAACGTCGAACGGGTTGAGCTAGCAAACTGTTACAGTGTGCTAAGCTTGGTCTAAGTAAGCTAGTAAGCTCATTACTATGGGTCTTGAACGTCGAACGGGTTGAGCTAGCAAACTGTTACAGTATGCTAAGCTTGATCTAAGTAAGCTAGTAAGCTCATTACTATGGGTGAACGGCGAAATGGTCGAGCAAGCAAACTGTTACAGTAAGCTAAGCTTGGTCTGAGTAGTTTAGTATCTCGTTTCGTATGGGGCGAACGCGCGAAGGGGTCAAGGTTTATGACCTCGGTAGCTTAGTAGCTCGTCTAAGGAACGTTGAGTTTCCTTTGTTTTAGGTTGGCTGAACGTCGCTCAATAGCATTCTACGGTTTCGTGGTCTAAGCTGTTGATGTCGGTCTAGTACTCCAACCGGCCTTGGGTACTGGGGGATTGTGGGTTACTGTTGGACCGAGCTATAGATGTGCCTGCCCGTCAGGATGTACTGGCTTGGGATGGGGGTTAGCCTGGCTATTGAAGTGTTTCGACGCGGAGCCATTCAAAGTCGAATACTATGATTTCCATAGTGTTCGCGCTGAACGAAGGTTGTGGATTACTAGCTGATAGCTAATCCTGAAGCAACTAACGAATTGAGAATCCACCGTGACTGTGAGCTTTCCTTAGGGATAGCACCGGTTATTGGTAGTTCTCTTCGAAGGACACGAACTGCGTTGACTTTTCTGTTACAGAATCGTTGACGCGGTGAACTGT
>JBANDB010000007.1:70000-72500 GCA_037576215.1 Armillaria gallica
TAGCTTAGCTTAGGATTATTACTTAGCTTCGTTAACGGAACGCGGGTTACCTTTGCTTAGCTTGGCCTTACCTTTGCTTCGTTAGGTTGCTTAGCCGTTGGTTACATTGCGCTTGGTTGCCATTTTAGGCCATCTTTTTTTTGTTTTCTGAGACTAAGTTAAAATGTCAGTCGCGTTTTAGTGGACAGGGAGCTTCACGCCTCATGCAATTTCGGGTATTTTTCGGTGCTAGTGTGGGATATACCCCTTATAAGAAAGAACCTTGGGTCTCTCCTTGGAGTCAACGGTTTCGGTGCGCATTCTGTACTAACAATTGAATGCTTAATGGGTCACTATACATGTTCTAAGTAGTAACTGTATAGTAATCTATTAGTGAGCTGTATACAACACCGGCAGTTCAAAGCCTTGAGAACCATGATCGCTCAAGGTAGGCAAGGAGGGGACAGCGAGGTCCTCAAGCGGGCTCTGCATTCCTTGGAATGCTGGTCCCTTGGTGTCTCTCTTTCCTACCCTTACGGGGGCTGTATATCAGCCTTCTCGAGGGCTAGGGAGGAGGGATACTGGGGGGTTAGTATTGAAAGGAATGCAGAGAACGCTTAAGGGCCGGCTAGAAGGAAGGGGAGTGCCGGGCGCGCCTCAGCCAACTCAAACATTGACTAAGACGGCCCGGAGGGCCCCCTTTAGAAAAATTTTTCGGTTTTTAGGTAGAAAAAAATCAAATCTGTGCATTGTTTTCATTCTATGGTGCAAAATTCTAAGTCTAAGCAGTCAATGTAAGGTCAGACAAGGTAACTGAACTGAACTTGGGTCTTGGTACTTGTATCAGCCTTATAGAAAAGCTAAAAACCCGAAATTTTCAGTGTAATCTTCATTTTTATAGAGAACCAAGCTAACTTTTACTTACAACCCGGTCATTCCATACTCTAATAACCCATAGCTGTAGTCTACAGGTGCTTTTCATGTACTAGGATCCATACATACTCAATAGAAACCTGTTTACATGGCTAAAAACCGAAATCTTCGAATTTCTCAACAACCAATAGACCTACCACCCTCAACCAAGTCATCCCCATAGTCTACTAAGTCATATCTGTAAGCTACAAGTGGTTTCATAGCTATAGGATCAATATTCACCACCCTTCATGATGTGCTCCTCCCCCCCAAAAAATCAAAAACACTCAAATCCGACTCAGGAACCACCCAAACCACCCCAAAATGACATTTGACAAACTTCACTAATGACCCCCTCCCCCTCCCCCCGGTCCACACCACCCCAACAGCCCTCAAATGACCAAAAATGCGGTTTGAAACATGTAAAAACAGGTCAGAAAGTCCCCCAACCCATCCTACCTCGGCAGAATGCCTCCCCAGTAACCTCCAGCCTTACCCCTCCTTAGCTTTCCTTACAAAAATGCGCTCAAAGTAACCCCCACCCTATCTTTCCTTACCAAAATGCGCCCAAAGTAACCCCCAGTCTTACCCCTCCTTACCATTCCTTACAAAAATGCGTTCTCAGTAAGCCCCACCCTACCATACCTACCAAAATGCGCCCAAAGTAACCCCCAGCCTTACCCCTCCTTACCTTTCCTTACAAAAATGCGCTCTCAGTATCCCCCCCCTTACCGTACCCTACCAAAATGCACCTCCAGTAAGCACCATCCTTACCCCCTCCTTAGCTTTCCTTACAAAAGTGCGCTCAAAGTAACCCCCCTTAGCTTTCCTTAGCTTTGCTTAGTTTGCACCCAGCGAGGCGCTCAAATTTGAAGTTAAAACGACAGTCGCGTTTTAGTGGACAGGGAGCTTCACGCCTCATGCAATTTCGGGTATTTTTCGGTGTTAGTGTGGGGTACCCCCCTTATATGGGAGAACGGTGAAAGGGTCAAGCAAGCAAACTGTTATAGGATGCTAAGCTTGGTCTGAGTAGCTTAGTATCTCGATAGTATGGGTCTTGAACGTCGAACGGGTCGAGCTAGCAAACTGTTACAGTACGCTAAGCTTGGTCTAAGTAAGCTAGTAAGCTCGTTACTATGGGTCTTGAACGTCGAACGGGTCGAGCTAGCAAACTGTTACAGTACGCTAAGCTTGATCTAAGTAAGCTAGTAAGCTCATTATTATGGGTCTTGAACGTCGAACGGGTTGAGCTAGCAAACTGTTACAGTGTGCTAAGCTTGGTCTAAGTAAGCTAGTAAGCTCATTACTATGGGTCTTGAACGTCGAACGGGTTGAGCTAGCAAACTGTTACAGTATGCTAAGCTTGATCTAAGTAAGCTAGTAAGCTCATTACTATGGGTGAACGGCGAAATGGTCGAGCAAGCAAACTGTTACAGTAAGCTAAGCTTGGTCTGAGTAGTTTAGTATCTCGTTTCGTATGGGGCGAACGCGCGAAGGGGTCAAGGTTTATGACCTCGGTAGCTTAGTAGCTCGTCTAAGGAACGTTGAGTTTCCTTTGTTTTAGGTTGGCTGAACGTCGCTCAATAGCATTCTACGGTTTCGTGGTCTA
>JBANDB010000007.1:122500-125000 GCA_037576215.1 Armillaria gallica
GACTAAGACGGCCCGGAGGGCCCCTTTAGAAAAATTTTTCGGTTTTTAGGTAGAAAAAAATCAAATCTGTGCATTGTTTTCATTCTATGGTGCAAAATTCTAAGTCTAAGCAGTCAATGTAAGGTCAGACAAGGTAACTGAACTGAACTTGGGTCTTGGTACTTGTATCAGCCTTATAGAAAAGCTAAAAACCCGAAATTTTCAGTCAGTGTAATCTTCATTTTTATAGAGAACCAAGCTAACTTTTACTTACAACCCGGTCATTCCATACTCTAATAACCCATAGCTGTAGTCTACAGGTGCTTTTCATGTACTAGGATCCATACATACTCAATAGAAACCTGTTTACATGGCTAAAAACCGAAATCTTCGAATTTCTCAACAACCAATAGACCTACCACCCTCAACCAAGTCATCCCCATAGTCTACTAAGTCATATCTGTAAGCTACAAGTGGTTTCATAGCTATAGGATCAATATTCACCACCCTTCATGATGTGCTCCTCCCCCCCAAAAAATCAAAAACACTCAAATCCGACTCAGGAACCACCCAAACCACCCCAAAATGACATTTGACAAACTTCACTAATGACCCCCTCCCCCTCCCCCCGGTCCACACCACCCCAACAGCCCTCAAATGACCAAAAATGCGGTTTGAAACATGTAAAAACAGGTCAGAAAGTCCCCCAACCCATCCTACCTCGGCAGAATGCCTCCCCAGTAACCTCCAGCCTTACCCCTCCTTAGCTTTCCTTACAAAAATGCGCTCAAAGTAACCCCCACCCTATCTTTCCTTACCAAAATGCGCCCAAAGTAACCCCCAGTCTTACCCCTCCTTACCATTCCTTACAAAAATGCGTTCTCAGTAAGCCCCACCCTACCATACCTACCAAAATGCGCCCAAAGTAACCCCCAGCCTTACCCCTCCTTACCTTTCCTTACAAAAATGCGCTCTCAGTATCCCCCCCTTACCGTACCCTACCAAAATGCACCTCCAGTAAGCACCATCCTTACCCCCTCCTTAGCTTTCCTTACAAAAGTGCGCTCAAAGTAACCCCCCCCCTTAGCTTTCCTTAGCTTTGCTTAGTTTGCACCCAGCGAGGCGCTCAAATTTGAAGTTAAAACGACAGTCGCGTTTTAGTGGACAGGGAGCTTCACGCCTCATGCAATTTCGGGTATTTTTCGGTGTTAGTGTGGGGTACCCCTTATATGGGAGAACGGTGAAAGGGTCAAGCAAGCAAACTGTTATAGGATGCTAAGCTTGGTCTGAGTAGCTTAGTATCTCGATAGTATGGGTCTTGAACGTCGAACGGGTCGAGCTAGCAAACTGTTACAGTACGCTAAGCTTGGTCTAAGTAAGCTAGTAAGCTCGTTACTATGGGTCTTGAACGTCGAACGGGTCGAGCTAGCAAACTGTTACAGTACGCTAAGCTTGATCTAAGTAAGCTAGTAAGCTCATTATTATGGGTCTTGAACGTCGAACGGGTTGAGCTAGCAAACTGTTACAGTGTGCTAAGCTTGGTCTAAGTAAGCTAGTAAGCTCATTACTATGGGTCTTGAACGTCGAACGGGTTGAGCTAGCAAACTGTTACAGTATGCTAAGCTTGATCTAAGTAAGCTAGTAAGCTCATTACTATGGGTGAACGGCGAAATGGTCGAGCAAGCAAACTGTTACAGTAAGCTAAGCTTGGTCTGAGTAGTTTAGTATCTCGTTTCGTATGGGGCGAACGCGCGAAGGGGTCAAGGTTTATGACCTCGGTAGCTTAGTAGCTCGTCTAAGGAACGTTGAGTTTCCTTTGTTTTAGGTTGGCTGAACGTCGCTCAATAGCATTCTACGGTTTCGTGGTCTAAGCTGTTGATGTCGGTCTAGTACTCCAACCGGCCTTGGGTACTGGGGGATTGTGGGTTACTGTTGGACCGAGCTATAGATGTGCCTGCCCGTCAGGATGTACTGGCTTGGGATGGGGGTTAGCCTGGCTATTGAAGTGTTTCGACGCGGAGCCATTCAAAGTCGAATACTATGATTTCCATAGTGTTCGCGCTGAACGAAGGTTGTGGATTACTAGCTGATAGCTAATCCTGAAGCAACTAACGAATTGAGAATCCACCGTGACTGTGAGCTTTCCTTAGGGATAGCACCGGTTATTGGTAGTTCTCTTCGAAGGACACGAACTGCGTTGACTTTTCTGTTACAGAATCGTTGACGCGGTGAACTGTTCTTGAATTTGTGAGATCCGGGGGATAAGGTGTCTTGGTTAAAGGCTTTGAACGGTCTAGTAGCGAAGCAGCAATGCTACGCCAACGTCGTTGATAGCTCTAACTGAGTCTTCGATCATATAGCGAACTCCCAGATGCGAACGGTTGACCTTTGCGGGTTTACTTAGTAGTAGCTGTGCGTACGACTTGCTTAGGCTCGTCTACGTTTCGGAAAGTAGTTACCTGGTTGATCCTGCCAGTAGTCATATGCTTGTCTCAAAGATTAAGCCATGCATGTCTAAGTA
>JBANDB010000007.1:132500-135000 GCA_037576215.1 Armillaria gallica
CGGTTTCGGTGCGCATTCTGTACTAACAATTGAATGCTTAATGGGTCACTATACATGTTCTAAGTAGTAACTGTATAGTAATCTATTAGTGAGCTGTATACAACACCGGCAGTTCAAAGCCTTGAGAACCATGATCGCTCAAGGTAGGCAAGGAGGGGACAGCGAGGTCCTCAAGCGGGCTCTGCATTCCTTGGAATGCTGGTCCCTTGGTGTCTCTCTTTCCTACCCTTACGGGGGCTGTATATCAGCCTTCTCGAGGGCTAGGGAGGAGGGATACTGGGGGGTTAGTATTGAAAGGAATGCAGAGAACGCTTAAGGGCCGGCTAGAAGGAAGGGGAGTGCCGGGCGCGCCTCAGCCAACTCAAACATTGACTAAGACGGCCCGGAGGGCCCCCTTTAGAAAAATTTTTCGGTTTTTAGGTAGAAAAAAATCAAATCTGTGCATTGTTTTCATTCTATGGTGCAAAATTCTAAGTCTAAGCAGTCAATGTAAGGTCAGACAAGGTAACTGAACTGAACTTGGGTCTTGGTACTTGTATCAGCCTTATAGAAAAGCTAAAAACCCGAAATTTTCAGTGTAATCTTCATTTTTATAGAGAACCAAGCTAACTTTTACTTACAACCCGGTCATTCCATACTCTAATAACCCATAGCTGTAGTCTACAGGTGCTTTTCATGTACTAGGATCCATACATACTCAATAGAAAACCTGTTTACATGGCTAAAAACCGAAATCTTCGAATTTCTCAACAACCAATAGACCTACCACCCTCAACCAAGTCATCCCCATAGTCTACTAAGTCATATCTGTAAGCTACAAGTGGTTTCATAGCTATAGGATCAATATTCACCACCCTTCATGATGTGCTCCTCCCCCCCAAAAAATCAAAAACACTCAAATCCGACTCAGGAACCACCCAAACCACCCCAAAATGACATTTGACAAACTTCACTAATGACCCCCCCCCCCCCCCCGGTCCACACCACCCCAACAGCCCTCAAATGACCAAAAATGCGGTTTGAAACATGTAAAAACAGGTCAGAAAGTCCCCCAACCCATCCTACCTCGGCAGAATGCCTCCCCAGTAACCTCCAGCCTTACCCCTCCTTAGCTTTCCTTACAAAAATGCGCTCAAAGTAACCCCCACCCTATCTTTCCTTACCAAAATGCGCCCAAAGTAACCCCCAGTCTTACCCCTCCTTACCATTCCTAAAAAATGCGTTCTCAGTAAGCCCCACCCTACCATACCTACCAAAATGCGCCCAAAGTAACCCCCAGCCTTACCCCTCCTTACCTTTCCTTACAAAAATGCGCTCTCAGTATCCCCCCCTTACCGTACCCTACCAAAATGCACCTCCAGTAAGCACCATCCTTACCCCCTCCTTAGCTTTCCTTACAAAAGTGCGCTCAAAGTAACCCCCTTAGCTTTCCTTAGCTTTGCTTAGTTTGCACCCAGCGAGGCGCTCAAATTTGAAGTTAAAACGACAGTCGCGTTTTAGTGGACAGGAGCTTCACGCCTCATGCAATTTCGGGTATTTTTCGGTGTTAGTGTGGGGTACCCCCTTATATGGGAGAACGGTGAAAGGGTCAAGCAAGCAAACTGTTATAGGATGCTAAGCTTGGTCTGAGTAGCTTAGTATCTCGATAGTATGGGTCTTGAACGTCGAACGGGTCGAGCTAGCAAACTGTTACAGTACGCTAAGCTTTTCTAAGTAAGCTAGTAAGCTCGTTACTATGGGTCTTGAACGTCGAACGGGTCGAGCTAGCAAACTGTTACAGTACGCTAAGCTTGATCTAAGTAAGCTAGTAAGCTCATTATTATGGGTCTTGAACGTCGAACGGGTTGAGCTAGCAAACTGTTACAGTGTGCTAAGCTTGGTCTAAGTAAGCTAGTAAGCTCATTACTATGGGTCTTGAACGTCGAACGGGTTGAGCTAGCAAACTGTTACAGTATGCTAAGCTTGATCTAAGTAAGCTAGTAAGCTCATTACTATGGGTGAACGGCGAAATGGTCGAGCAAGCAAACTGTTACAGTAAGCTAAGCTTGGTCTGAGTAGTTTAGTATCTCGTTTCGTATGGGGCGAACGCGCGAAGGGGTCAAGGTTTATGACCTCGGTAGCTTAGTAGCTCGTCTAAGGAACGTTGAGTTTCCTTTGTTTTAGGTTGGCTGAACGTCGCTCAATAGCATTCTACGGTTTCGTGGTCAAGCTGTTGATGTCGGTCTAGTACTCCAACCGGCCTTGGGTACTGGGGGATTGTGGGTTACTGTTGGACCGAGCTATAGATGTGCCTGCCCGTCAGGATGTACTGGCTTGGGATGGGGGTTAGCCTGGCTATTGAAGTGTTTCGACGCGGAGCCATTCAAAGTCGAATACTATGATTTCCATAGTGTTCGCGCTGAACGAAGGTTGTGGATTACTAGCTGATAGCTAATCCTGAAGCAACTAACGAATTGAGAATCCACCGTGACTGTGAGCTTTCCTTAGGGATAGCACCGGT
>JBANDB010000007.1:142500-145000 GCA_037576215.1 Armillaria gallica
GAACGGGGCGCAAGGTTACCTTAGCTTAACTTCGTGAGGTTGACCTTACCATTGGTTAGGTTGGTTCGTTAGCTTAGCTTAGGATTATTACTTAGCTTCGTTAACGGAACGCGGGTTACCTTTGCTTAGCTTGGCCTTACCTTTGCTTCGTTAGGTTGCTTAGCCGTTGGTTACATTGCGCTTGGTTGCCATTTTAGGCCATCTTTTTTTTGTTTTCTGAGACTAAGTTAAAATGTCAGTCGCGTTTTAGTGGACAGGGAGCTTCACGCCTCATGCAATTTCGGGTATTTTTCGGTGCTAGTGTGGGATATACCCCTTATAAGAAAGAACCTTGGGTCTCTCCTTGGAGTCAACGGTTTCGGTGCGCATTCTGTACTAACAATTGAATGCTTAATGGGTCACTATACATGTTCTAAGTAGTAACTGTATAGTAATCTATTAGTGAGCTGTATACAACACCGGCAGTTCAAAGCCTTGAGAACCATGATCGCTCAAGGTAGGCAAGGAGGGGACAGCGAGGTCCTCAAGCGGGCTCTGCATTCCTTGGAATGCTGGTCCCTTGGTGTCTCTCTTTCCTACCCTTACGGGGGCTGTATATCAGCCTTCTCGAGGGCTAGGGAGGAGGGATACTGGGGGTTAGTATTGAAAGGAATGCAGAGAACGCTTAAGGGCCGGCTAGAAGGAAGGGGAGTGCCGGGCGCGCGCTCAGCCAACTCAAACATTGACTAAGACGGCCCGGAGGGCCCCCTTTAGAAAAATTTTTCGGTTTTTAGGTAGAAAAAAATCAAATCTGTGCATTGTTTTCATTCTATGGTGCAAAATTCTAAGTCTAAGCAGTCAATGTAAGGTCAGACAAGGTAACTGAACTGAACTTGGGTCTTGGTACTTGTATCAGCCTTATAGAAAAGCTAAAAACCCGAAATTTTCAGTGTAATCTTCATTTTTATAGAGAACCAAGCTAACTTTTACTTACAACCCGGTCATTCCATACTCTAATAACCCATAGCTGTAGTCTACAGGTGCTTTTCATGTACTAGGATCCATACATACTCAATAGAAACCTGTTTACATGGCTAAAAACCGAAATCTTCGAATTTCTCAACAACCAATAGACCTACCACCCTCAACCAAGTCATCCCCATAGTCTACTAAGTCATATCTGTAAGCTACAAGTGGTTTCATAGCTATAGGATCAATATTTCACCACCTTCATGATGTGCTCCTCCCCCCCAAAAAATCAAAAACACTCAAATCCGACTCAGGAACCACCCAAACCACCCCAAAATGACATTTGACAAACTTCACTAATGACCCCCTCCCCTCCCCCCGGTCCACACCACCCCAACAGCCCTCAAATGACCAAAAATGCGGTTTGAAACATGTAAAAACAGGTCAGAAAGTCCCCCAACCCATCCTACCTCGGCAGAATGCCTCCCCAGTAACCTCCAGCCTTACCCCTCCTTAGCTTTCCTTACAAAAATGCGCTCAAAGTAACCCCCACCCTATCTTTCCTTACCAAAATGCGCCCAAAGTAACCCCCAGTCTTACCCTCCTTACCATTCCTTACAAAAATGCGTTCTCAGTAAGCCCCACCCTACCATACCTACCAAAATGCGCCCAAAGTAACCCCCAGCCTTACCCCTCCTTACCTTTCCTTACAAAAATGCGCTCTCAGTATCCCCCCTTACCGTACCCTACCAAAATGCACCTCCAGTAAGCACCATCCTTACCCCTCCTTAGCTTTCCTTACAAAAGTGCGCTCAAAGTAACCCCCTTAGCTTTCCTTAGCTTTGCTTAGTTTGCACCCAGCGAGGCGCTCAAATTTGAAGTTAAAACGACAGTCGCGTTTTAGTGGACAGGGAGCTTCACGCCTCATGCAATTTCGGGTATTTTTCGGTGTTAGTGTGGGGTACCCCCTTATATGGGAGAACGGTGAAAGGGTCAAGCAAGCAAACTGTTATAGGATGCTAAGCTTGGTCTGAGTAGCTTAGTATCTCGATAGTATGGGTCTTGAACGTCGAACGGGTCGAGCTAGCAAACTGTTACAGTACGCTAAGCTTGGTCTAAGTAAGCTAGTAAGCTCGTTACTATGGGTCTTGAACGTCGAACGGGTCGAGCTAGCAAACTGTTACAGTACGCTAAGCTTGATCTAAGTAAGCTAGTAAGCTCATTATTATGGGTCTTGAACGTCGAACGGGTTGAGCTAGCAAACTGTTACAGTGTGCTAAGCTTGGTCTAAGTAAGCTAGTAAGCTCATTACTATGGGTCTTGAACGTCGAACGGGTTGAGCTAGCAAACTGTTACAGTATGCTAAGCTTGATCTAAGTAAGCTAGTAAGCTCATTACTATGGGTGAACGGCGAAATGGTCGAGCAAGCAAACTGTTACAGTAAGCTAAGCTTGGTCTGAGTAGTTTAGTATCTCGTTTCGTATGGGGCGAACGCGCGAAGGGGTCAAGGTTTATGACCTCGGTAGCTTAGTAGCTCGTCTAAGGAACGTTG